>JAJHJA010000327.1:612500-637500 GCA_021202915.1 Heliconius himera
CATGGCCGGTAGACGGAACCAAGAAGTCTAATGCTAAAACACTCCGTTCCCAGATAATATCGAATCCCAAGATAATACCGAATTCTAGAGGCATTGCATATTGAGTAGCGGAACTGGTGATTATCAAAGTGAGGCAACAATAATATTAAATATTTCATTTTGTCGAGTGAGAATCGAACCCACAAACTATCGCGCAAAGCGTTGTGTTTAGCTCCGTCTTTCTCCGTTAAACGTGCACAGCATTGTGTGATGTCAATGGTCAAAAAATGAGAACAGTGTATTGACACTAGGTTCCGAATACCTACTCTTCTATATTGCAGGATACAGCAAAAAAATTTTTATATCCTTGACGTTAATTAATACCTTGATAAAGTTACTTTGCATTAAAATGTAATCATTCTAAAACTACGCGTACATGCGAAAAATAAAGATGAGATTTTAGACAGTTTCCGTTCTTGAGCTCACTTAGCAAATGATATATGTACCCTACGGACGTGTTCCTCTAAATAACAAGATATTTCAACTTTCAGCTTCACGTGCTTAAATTATTATAGATGTTTCTTTAAGTTAAGTTTATTACGCTTTTTCAAATAAAATACCCAAAATTGGAGCTTACGGCTATAAGGTTGAAGTTTATGGTTTTGTAAAGGGTAAAGTCGCCCTTTGGGTATTTTATATAGCATAAGAATATTAGTTTATTGTTAGTTTTATTTTGTAGTTTATTTGTAAGTTATAATTTGATCCGTAGTATTTTTATAAAAAAGTATTTCTTTATTTTTATAAAAAAGTATTTCTTATATTAATAAGTATAAAAAAAGCTATTTACAGGTACAAAAAAGTGCGTATGGGAGACATAACATATGACACGTAAAAAAATCCTTGCCTTGCTTTACTGGCTATTTTTTATGGATTTTTTAGTGTTCATAGAATTCATAATTTCAAACGCACAGTACGTCACAAACTCAGACATCATCCACATCTTCAAGATGCTTTTCGCTCTACTAATGTGCCATTTTGTAGGAATTTTCTTCCACGCGCCACACAACTGTGAAGTGGCTCACCTGCGGCAGTGTTTTCAGATCAACACGACACTTCAAAATTAACGTTTCTTAATCTCACCTTAAGTCTTTATCTCTATCTCTGTCTCTGTCTCTGTCTCTGTCTCTGTCTCTGTCTCTGTCTCTGTCTCTGTCTCTGTCTCTGTCTCTGTCTCTGTCTCTGTCTCTGTCTCTGTCTCTGTCTCTGTCTCTGTCTCTGTCTCTGTCTCTGTCTCTGTCTCTGTCTCTGTCTCTGTCTCTGTCTCTGTCTCTGTCTCTGTCTCTGTCTCTGTCTCTGTCTCTGTCTCTGTCTCTGTCTCTGTCTCTGTCTCTGTCTCTGTCTCTGTCTCTGTCTCTGTCTCTGTCTCTGTCTCTGTCTCTGTCTCTGTCTCTGTCTCTGTCTCTGTCTCTGTCTCTGTCTCTGTCTCTGTCTCTGTCTCTGTCTCTGTCTCTGTCTCTGTCTCTGTCTCTGTCTCTGTCTCTGTCTCTGTCTCTGTCTCTGTCTCTGTCTCTGTCTCTGTCTCTGTCTCTGTCTCTGTCTCTGTCTCTGTCTCTGTCTCTGTCTCTGTCTCTGTCTCTGTCTCTGTCTCTGTCTCTGTCTCTGTCTCTGTCTCTGTCTCTGTCTCTGTCTCTGTCTCTGTCTCTGTCTCTGTCTCTGTCTCTGTCTCTGTCTCTGTCTCTGTCTCTGTCTCTGTCTCTGTCTCTGTCTCTGTCTCTGTCTCTGTCTCTGTCTCTGTCTCTGTCTCTGTCTCTGTCTCTGTCTCTGTCTCTGTCTCTGTCTCTGTCTCTGTCTCTGTCTCTGTCTCTGTCTCTGTCTCTGTCTCTGTCTCTGTCTCTGTCTCTGTCTCTGTCTCTGTCTCTGTCTCTGTCTCTGTCTCTGTCTCTGTCTCTGTCTCTGTCTCTGTCTCTGTCTCTGTCTCTGTCTCTGTCTCTGTCTCTGTCTCTGTCTCTGTCTCTGTCTCTGTCTCTGTCTCTGTCTCTGTCTCTGTCTCTGTCTCTGTCTCTGTCTCTGTCTCTGTCTCTGTCTCTGTCTCTGTCTCTGTCTCTGTCTCTGTCTCTGTCTCTGTCTCTGTCTCTGTCTCTGTCTCTGTCTCGGAACCGTGCTCCGCTAGTTTTGATACACTATAAAGTTATTAGATTTTTATTTTCATCATCCTCTTATTGAATCATAAGCAAGATAAGTTACTTCCATATAGCATGGCCGGTAGACGGAACCAAGAAGTCTAATGCTAAAACACTCCGTTCCCAGATAATATCGAATCCCAAGATAATACCGAATTCTAGAGGCATTGCATATTGAGTAGCGGAACTGGTGATTATCAAAGTGAGGCAACAATAATATTAAATATTTCATTTTGTCGAGTGAGAATCGAACCCACAAACTATCGCGCAAAGCGTTGTGTTTAGCTCCGTCTTTCTCCGTTAAACGTGCACAGCATTGTGTGATGTCAATGGTCAAAAAATGAGAACAGTGTATTGACACTAGGTTCCGAATACCTACTCTTCTATATTGCAGGATACAGCAAAAAAATTTTTATATCCTTGACGTTAATTAATACCTTGATAAAGTTACTTTGCATTAAAATGTAATCATTCTAAAACTACGCGTACATGCGAAAAATAAAGATGAGATTTTAGACAGTTTCCGTTCTTGAGCTCACTTAGCAAATGATATATGTACCCTACGGACGTGTTCCTCTAAATAACAAGATATTTCAACTTTCAGCTTCACGTGCTTAAATTATTATAGATGTTTCTTTAAGTTAAGTTTATTACGCTTTTTCAAATAAAATACCCAAAATTGGAGCTTACGGCTATAAGGTTGAAGTTTATGGTTTTGTAAAGGGTAAAGTCGCCCTTTGGGTATTTTATATAGCATAAGAATATTAGTTTATTGTTAGTTTTATTTTGTAGTTTATTTGTAAGTTATAATTTGATCCGTAGTATTTTTATAAAAAAGTATTTCTTATATTAATAAGTATAAAAAAAGCTATTTACAGGTACAAAAAAGTGCGTATGGGAGACATAACATATGACACGTAAAAAAATCCTTGCCTTGCTTTACTGGCTATTTTTTATGGATTTTTTAGTGTTCATAGAATTCATAATTTCAAACGCACAGGCACAGTACGTCACAAACTCAGACATCATCCACATCTTCAAGATGCTTTTCGCTCTACTAATGTGCCATTTTGTAGGAATTTTCTTCCACGCGCCACACAACTGTGAAGTGGCTCACCTGCGGCAGTGTTTTCAGATCAACACGACACTTCAAAATTAACGTTTCTTAATCTCACCTTAAGTCTTTATCTCTATCTCTGTCTCTGTCTCTGTCTCTGTCTCTGTCTCTGTCTCTGTCTCTGTCTCTGTCTCTGTCTCTGTCTCTGTCTCTGTCTCTGTCTCTGTCTCTGTCTCTGTCTCTGTCTCTGTCTCTGTCTCTGTCTCTGTCTCTGTCTCTGTCTCTGTCTCTGTCTCTGTCTCTGTCTCTGTCTCTGTCTCTGTCTCTGTCTCTGTCTCTGTCTCTGTCTCTGTCTCTGTCTCTGTCTCTGTCTCTGTCTCTGTCTCTGTCTCTGTCTCTGTCTCTGTCTCTGTCTCTGTCTCTGTCTCTGTCTCTGTCTCTGTCTCTGTCTCTGTCTCTGTCTCTGTCTCTGTCTCTGTCTCTGTCTCTGTCTCTGTCTCTGTCTCTGTCTCTGTCTCTGTCTCTGTCTCTGTCTCTGTCTCTGTCTCTGTCTCTGTCTCTGTCTCTGTCTCTGTCTCTGTCTCTGTCTCTGTCTCTGTCTCTGTCTCTGTCTCTGTCTCTGTCTCTGTCTCTGTCTCTGTCTCTGTCTCTGTCTCTGTCTCTGTCTCTGTCTCTGTCTCTGTCTCTGTCTCTGTCTCTGTCTCTGTCTCTGTCTCTGTCTCTGTCTCTGTCTCTGTCTCTGTCTCTGTCTCTGTCTCTGTCTCTGTCTCTGTCTCTGTCTCTGTCTCTGTCTCTGTCTCTGTCTCTGTCTCTGTCTCTGTCTCTGTCTCTGTCTCTGTCTCTGTCTCTGTCTCTGTCTCTGTCTCTGTCTCTGTCTCTGTCTCTGTCTCTGTCTCTGTCTCTGTCTCTGTCTCTGTCTCTGTCTCTGTCTCTGTCTCTGTCTCTGTCTCTGTCTCTGTCTCTGTCTCTGTCTCTGTCTCTGTCTCTGTCTCTGTCTCTGTCTCTGTCTCTGTCTCTGTCTCTGTCTCTGTCTCTGTCTCTGTCTCTGTCTCTGTCTCTGTCTCTGTCTCTGTCTCTGTCTCTGTCTCTGTCTCTGTCTCTGTCTCTGTCTCTGTCTCTGTCTCTGTCTCTGTCTCTGTCTCTGTCTCTGTCTCTGTCTCTGTCTCTGTCTCTGTCTCTGTCTCTGTCTCTGTCTCTGTCTCTGTCTCTGTCTCTGTCTCTGTCTCTGTCTCTGTCTCTGTCTCTGTCTCTGTCTCTGTCTCTGTCTCTGTCTCTGTCTCTGTCTCTGTCTCTGTCTCTGTCTCTGTCTCTGTCTCTGTCTCTGTCTCTGTCTCTGTCTCTGTCTCTGTCTCTGTCTCTGTCTCTGTCTCTGTCTCTGTCTCTGTCTCTGTCTCTGTCTCTGTCTCTGTCTCTGTCTCTGTCTCTGTCTCTGTCTCTGTCTCTGTCTCTGTCTCTGTCTCTGTCTCTGTCTCTGTCTCGGAACCGTGCTCCGCTAGTTTTGATACACTATAAAGTTATTAGATTTTTATTTTCATCATCCTCTTATTGAATCATAAGCAAGATAAGTTACTTCCATATAGCATGGCCGGTAGACGGAACCAAGAAGTCTAATGCTAAAACACTCCGTTCCCAGATAATATCGAATCCCAAGATAATACCGAATTCTAGAGGCATTGCATATTGAGTAGCGGAACTGGTGATTATCAAAGTGAGGCAACAATAATATTAAATATTTCATTTTGTCGAGTGAGAATCGAACCCACAAACTATCGCGCAAAGCGTTGTGTTTAGCTCCGTCTTTCTCCGTTAAACGTGCACAGCATTGTGTGATGTCAATGGTCAAAAAATGAGAACAGTGTATTGACACTAGGTTCCGAATACCTACTCTTCTATATTGCAGGATACAGCAAAAAAATTTTTATATCCTTGACGTTAATTAATACCTTGATAAAGTTACTTTGCATTAAAATGTAATCATTCTAAAACTACGCGTACATGCGAAAAATAAAGATGAGATTTTAGACAGTTTCCGTTCTTGAGCTCACTTAGCAAATGATATATGTACCCTACGGACGTGTTCCTCTAAATATCAAGATATTTCAACTTTCAGCTTCACGTGCTTAAATTATTATAGATGTTTCTTTAAGTTAAGTTTATTACGCTTTTTCAAATAAAATACCCAAAATTGGAGCTTACGGCTATAAGGTTGAAGTTTATGGTTTTGTAAAGGGTAAAGTCGCCCTTTGGGTATTTTATATAGCATAAGAATATTAGTTTATTGTTAGTTTTATTTTGTAGTTTATTTGTAAGTTATAATTTGATCCGTAGTATTTTTATAAAAAAGTATTTCTTATATTAATAAGTATAAAAAAAGCTATTTACAGGTACAAAAAAGTGCGTATGGGAGACATAACATATGACACGTAAAAAAATCCTTGCCTTGCTTTACTGGCTATTTTTTATGGATTTTTTAGTGTTCATAGAATTCATAATTTCAAACGCACAGTACGTCACAAACTCAGACATCATCCACATCTTCAAGATGCTTTTCGCTCTACTAATGTGCCATTTTGTAGGAATTTTCTTCCACGCGCCACACAACTGTGAAGTGGCTCACCTGCGGCAGTGTTTTCAGATCAACACGACACTTCAAAATTAACGTTTCTTAATCTCACCTTAAGTCTTTATCTCTATCTCTGTCTCTGTCTCTGTCTCTGTCTCTGTCTCTGTCTCTGTCTCTGTCTCTGTCTCTGTCTCTGTCTCTGTCTCTGTCTCTGTCTCTGTCTCTGTCTCTGTCTCTGTCTCTGTCTCTGTCTCTGTCTCTGTCTCTGTCTCTGTCTCTGTCTCTGTCTCTGTCTCTGTCTCTGTCTCTGTCTCTGTCTCTGTCTCTGTCTCTGTCTCTGTCTCTGTCTCTGTCTCTGTCTCTGTCTCTGTCTCTGTCTCTGTCTCTGTCTCTGTCTCTGTCTCTGTCTCTGTCTCTGTCTCTGTCTCTGTCTCTGTCTCTGTCTCTGTCTCTGTCTCTGTCTCTGTCTCTGTCTCTGTCTCTGTCTCTGTCTCTGTCTCTGTCTCTGTCTCTGTCTCTGTCTCTGTCTCTGTCTCTGTCTCTGTCTCTGTCTCTGTCTCTGTCTCTGTCTCTGTCTCTGTCTCTGTCTCTGTCTCTGTCTCTGTCTCTGTCTCTGTCTCTGTCTCTGTCTCTGTCTCTGTCTCTGTCTCTGTCTCTGTCTCTGTCTCTGTCTCTGTCTCTGTCTCTGTCTCTGTCTCTGTCTCTGTCTCTGTCTCTGTCTCTGTCTCTGTCTCTGTCTCTGTCTCTGTCTCTGTCTCTGTCTCTGTCTCTGTCTCTGTCTCTGTCTCTGTCTCTGTCTCTGTCTCTGTCTCTGTCTCTGTCTCTGTCTCTGTCTCTGTCTCTGTCTCTGTCTCTGTCTCTGTCTCTGTCTCTGTCTCTGTCTCTGTCTCTGTCTCTGTCTCTGTCTCTGTCTCTGTCTCTGTCTCTGTCTCTGTCTCTGTCTCTGTCTCTGTCTCTGTCTCTGTCTCTGTCTCTGTCTCTGTCTCTGTCTCTGTCTCTGTCTCTGTCTCTGTCTCTGTCTCTGTCTCTGTCTCTGTCTCTGTCTCTGTCTCTGTCTCTGTCTCTGTCTCTGTCTCTGTCTCTGTCTCTGTCTCTGTCTCTGTCTCTGTCTCTGTCTCTGTCTCTGTCTCTGTCTCTGTCTCTGTCTCTGTCTCTGTCTCTGTCTCTGTCTCTGTCTCTGTCTCTGTCTCTGTCTCTGTCTCTGTCTCTGTCTCTGTCTCTGTCTCTGTCTCTGTCTCTGTCTCTGTCTCTGTCTCTGTCTCTGTCTCTGTCTCTGTCTCTGTCTCTGTCTCTGTCTCTGTCTCTGTCTCTGTCTCTGTCTCTGTCTCTGTCTCTGTCTCTGTCTCTGTCTCTGTCTCTGTCTCTGTCTCTGTCTCTGTCTCTGTCTCTGTCTCTGTCTCTGTCTCTGTCTCTGTCTCTGTCTCTGTCTCTGTCTCTGTCTCTGTCTCTGTCTCTGTCTCTGTCTCTGTCTCTGTCTCTGTCTCTGTCTCTGTCTCTGTCTCTGTCTCTGTCTCTGTCTCTGTCTCTGTCTCTGTCTCTGTCTCTGTCTCTGTCTCTGTCTCTGTCTCTGTCTCTGTCTCTGTCTCTGTCTCTGTCTCTGTCTCTGTCTCTGTCTCTGTCTCTGTCTCTGTCTCTGTCTCTGTCTCTGTCTCGGAACCGTGCTCCGCTAGTTTTGATACACTATAAAGTTATTAGATTTTTATTTTCATCATCCTCTTATTGAATCATAAGCAAGATAAGTTACTTCCATATAGCATGGCCGGTAGACGGAACCAAGAAGTCTAATGCTAAAACACTCCGTTCCCAGATAATATCGAATCCCAAGATAATACCGAATTCTAGAGGCATTGCATATTGAGTAGCGGAACTGGTGATTATCAAAGTGAGGCAACAATAATATTAAATATTTCATTTTGTCGAGTGAGAATCGAACCCACAAACTATCGCGCAAAGCGTTGTGTTTAGCTCCGTCTTTCTCCGTTAAACGTGCACAGCATTGTGTGATGTCAATGGTCAAAAAATGAGAACAGTGTATTGACACTAGGTTCCGAATACCTACTCTTCTATATTGCAGGATACAGCAAAAAAATTTTTATATCCTTGACGTTAATTAATACCTTGATAAAGTTACTTTGCATTAAAATGTAATCATTCTAAAACTACGCGTACATGCGAAAAATAAAGATGAGATTTTAGACAGTTTCCGTTCTTGAGCTCACTTAGCAAATGATATATGTACCCTACGGACGTGTTCCTCTAAATAACAAGATATTTCAACTTTCAGCTTCACGTGCTTAAATTATTATAGATGTTTCTTTAAGTTAAGTTTATTACGCTTTTTCAAATAAAATACCCAAAATTGGAGCTTACGGCTATAAGGTTGAAGTTTATGGTTTTGTAAAGGGTAAAGTCGCCCTTTGGGTATTTTATATAGCATAAGAATATTAGTTTATTGTTAGTTTTATTTTGTAGTTTATTTGTAAGTTATAATTTGATCCGTAGTATTTTTATAAAAAAGTATTTCTTATATTAATAAGTATAAAAAAAGCTATTTACAGGTACAAAAAAGTGCGTATGGGAGACATAACATATGACACGTAAAAAAATCCTTGCCTTGCTTTACTGGCTATTTTTTATGGATTTTTTAGTGTTCATAGAATTCATAATTTCAAACGCACAGTACGTCACAAACTCAGACATCATCCACATCTTCAAGATGCTTTTCGCTCTACTAATGTGCCATTTTGTAGGAATTTTCTTCCACGCGCCACACAACTGTGAAGTGGCTCACCTGCGGCAGTGTTTTCAGATCAACACGACACTTCAAAATTAACGTTTCTTAATCTCACCTTAAGTCTTTATCTCTATCTCTGTCTCTGTCTCTGTCTCTGTCTCTGTCTCTGTCTCTGTCTCTGTCTCTGTCTCTGTCTCTGTCTCTGTCTCTGTCTCTGTCTCTGTCTCTGTCTCTGTCTCTGTCTCTGTCTCTGTCTCTGTCTCTGTCTCTGTCTCTGTCTCTGTCTCTGTCTCTGTCTCTGTCTCTGTCTCTGTCTCTGTCTCTGTCTCTGTCTCTGTCTCTGTCTCTGTCTCTGTCTCTGTCTCTGTCTCTGTCTCTGTCTCTGTCTCTGTCTCTGTCTCTGTCTCTGTCTCTGTCTCTGTCTCTGTCTCTGTCTCTGTCTCTGTCTCTGTCTCTGTCTCTGTCTCTGTCTCTGTCTCTGTCTCTGTCTCTGTCTCTGTCTCTGTCTCTGTCTCTGTCTCTGTCTCTGTCTCTGTCTCTGTCTCTGTCTCTGTCTCTGTCTCTGTCTCTGTCTCTGTCTCTGTCTCTGTCTCTGTCTCTGTCTCTGTCTCTGTCTCTGTCTCTGTCTCTGTCTCTGTCTCTGTCTCTGTCTCTGTCTCTGTCTCTGTCTCTGTCTCTGTCTCTGTCTCTGTCTCGGAACCGTGCTCCGCTAGTTTTGATACACTATAAAGTTATTAGATTTTTATTTTCATCATCCTCTTATTGAATCATAAGCAAGATAAGTTACTTCCATATAGCATGGCCGGTAGACGGAACCAAGAAGTCTAATGCTAAAACACTCCGTTCCCAGATAATATCGAATCCCAAGATAATACCGAATTCTAGAGGCATTGCATATTGAGTAGCGGAACTGGTGATTATCAAAGTGAGGCAACAATAATATTAAATATTTCATTTTGTCGAGTGAGAATCGAACCCACAAACTATCGCGCAAAGCGTTGTGTTTAGCTCCGTCTTTCTCCGTTAAACGTGCACAGCATTGTGTGATGTCAATGGTCAAAAAATGAGAACAGTGTATTGACACTAGGTTCCGAATACCTACTCTTCTATATTGCAGGATACAGCAAAAAAAATTTTATATCCTTGACGTTAATTAATACCTTGATAAAGTTACTTTGCATTAAAATGTAATCATTCTAAAACTACGCGTACATGCGAAAAATAAAGATGAGATTTTAGACAGTTTCCGTTCTTGAGCTCACTTAGCAAATGATATATGTACCCTACGGACGTGTTCCTCTAAATAACAAGATATTTCAACTTTCAGCTTCACGTGCTTAAATTATTATAGATGTTTCTTTAAGTTAAGTTTATTACGCTTTTTCAAATAAAATACCAAAAATTGGAGCTTACGGCTATAAGGTTGAAGTTTATGGTTTTGTAAAGGGTAAAGTCGCCCTTTGGGTATTTTATATAGCATAAGAATATTAGTTTATTGTTAGTTTTATTTTGTAGTTTATTTGTAAGTTATAATTTGATCCGTAGTATTTTTATAAAAAAGTATTTCTTATATTAATAAGTATAAAAAAAGCTATTTACAGGTACAAAAAAGTGCGTATGGGAGACATAACATATGACACGTAAAAAAATCCTTGCCTTGCTTTACTGGCTATTTTTTATGGATTTTTTAGTGTTCATAGAATTCATAATTTCAAACGCACAGTACGTCACAAACTCAGACATCATCCACATCTTCAAGATGCTTTTCGCTCTACTAATGTGCAATTTTGTAGGAATTTTCTTCCACGCGCCACACAACTGTGAAGTGGCTCACCTGCGGCAGTGTTTTCAGATCAACACGACACTTCAAAATTAACGTTTCTTAATCTCACCTTAAGTCTTTATCTCTATCTCTGTCTCTGTCTCTGTCTCTGTCTCTGTCTCTGTCTCTGTCTCTGTCTCTGTCTCTGTCTCTGTCTCTGTCTCTGTCTCTGTCTCTGTCTCTGTCTCTGTCTCTGTCTCTGTCTCTGTCTCTGTCTCTGTCTCTGTCTCTGTCTCTGTCTCTGTCTCTGTCTCTGTCTCTGTCTCTGTCTCTGTCTCTGTCTCTGTCTCTGTCTCTGTCTCTGTCTCTGTCTCTGTCTCTGTCTCTGTCTCTGTCTCTGTCTCTGTCTCTGTCTCTGTCTCTGTCTCTGTCTCTGTCTCTGTCTCTGTCTCTGTCTCTGTCTCTGTCTCTGTCTCTGTCTCTGTCTCTGTCTCTGTCTCTGTCTCTGTCTCTGTCTCTGTCTCTGTCTCTGTCTCTGTCTCTGTCTCTGTCTCTGTCTCTGTCTCTGTCTCTGTCTCTGTCTCTGTCTCTGTCTCTGTCTCTGTCTCTGTCTCTGTCTCTGTCTCTGTCTCTGTCTCTGTCTCTGTCTCTGTCTCTGTCTCTGTCTCTGTCTCTGTCTCTGTCTCTGTCTCTGTCTCTGTCTCTGTCTCTGTCTCTGTCTCTGTCTCTGTCTCTGTCTCTGTCTCTGTCTCTGTCTCTGTCTCTGTCTCTGTCTCTGTCTCTGTCTCTGTCTCTGTCTCTGTCTCTGTCTCTGTCTCTGTCTCTGTCTCTGTCTCTGTCTCTGTCTCTGTCTCTGTCTCTGTCTCTGTCTCTGTCTCTGTCTCTGTCTCTGTCTCTGTCTCTGTCTCTGTCTCTGTCTCTGTCTCTGTCTCTGTCTCTGTCTCTGTCTCTGTCTCTGTCTCTGTCTCTGTCTCTGTCTCTGTCTCTGTCTCTGTCTCTGTCTCTGTCTCTGTCTCTGTCTCTGTCTCTGTCTCTGTCTCTGTCTCTGTCTCTGTCTCTGTCTCTGTCTCTGTCTCTGTCTCTGTCTCTGTCTCGGAACCGTGCTCCGCTAGTTTTGATACACTATAAAGTTATTAGATTTTTATTTTCATCATCCTCTTATTGAATCATAAGCAAGATAAGTTACTTCCATATAGCATGGCCGGTAGACGGAACCAAGAAGTCTAATGCTAAAACACTCCGTTCCCAGATAATATCGAATCCCAAGATAATACCGAATTCTAGAGGCATTGCATATTGAGTAGCGGAACTGGTGATTATCAAAGTGAGGCAACAATAATATTAAATATTTCATTTTGTCGAGTGAGAATCGAACCCACAAACTATCGCGCAAAGCGTTGTGTTTAGCTCCGTCTTTCTCCGTTAAACGTGCACAGCATTGTGTGATGTCAATGGTCAAAAAATGAGAACAGTGTATTGACACTAGGTTCCGAATACCTACTCTTCTATATTGCAGGATACAGCAAAAAAAATTTTATATCCTTGACGTTAATTAATACCTTGATAAAGTTACTTTGCATTAAAATGTAATCATTCTAAAACTACGCGTACATGCGAAAAATAAAGATGAGATTTTAGACAGTTTCCCTTCTTGAGCTCACTTAGCAAATGATATATGTACCCTACGGACGTGTTCCTCTAAATAACAAGATATTTCAACTTTCAGCTTCACGTGCTTAAATTATTATAGATGTTTCTTTAAGTTAAGTTTATTACGCTTTTTCAAATAAAATACCCAAAATTGGAGCTTACGGCTATAAGGTTGAAGTTTATGGTTTTGTAAAGGGTAAAGTCGCCCTTTGGGTATTTTATATAGCATAAGAATATTAGTTTATTGTTAGTTTTATTTTGTAGTTTATTTGTAAGTTATAATTTGATCCGTAGTATTTTTATAAAAAAGTATTTCTTATATTAATAAGTATAAAAAAAGCTATTTACAGGTACAAAAAAGTGCGTATGGGAGACATAACATATGACACGTAAAAAAATCCTTGCCTTGCTTTACTGGCTATTTTTTATGGATTTTTTAGTGTTCATAGAATTCATAATTTCAAACGCACAGTACGTCACAAACTCAGACATCATCCACATCTTCAAGATGCTTTTCGCTCTACTAATGTGCAATTTTGTAGGAATTTTCTTCCACGCGCCACACAACTGTGAAGTGGCTCACCTGCGGCAGTGTTTTCAGATCAACACGACACTTCAAAATTAACGTTTCTTAATCTCACCTTAAGTCTTTATCTCTATCTCTGTCTCTGTCTCTGTCTCTGTCTCTGTCTCTGTCTCTGTCTCTGTCTCTGTCTCTGTCTCTGTCTCTGTCTCTGTCTCTGTCTCTGTCTCTGTCTCTGTCTCTGTCTCTGTCTCTGTCTCTGTCTCTGTCTCTGTCTCTGTCTCTGTCTCTGTCTCTGTCTCTGTCTCTGTCTCTGTCTCTGTCTCTGTCTCTGTCTCTGTCTCTGTCTCTGTCTCTGTCTCTGTCTCTGTCTCTGTCTCTGTCTCTGTCTCTGTCTCTGTCTCTGTCTCTGTCTCTGTCTCTGTCTCTGTCTCTGTCTCTGTCTCTGTCTCTGTCTCTGTCTCTGTCTCTGTCTCTGTCTCTGTCTCTGTCTCTGTCTCTGTCTCTGTCTCTGTCTCTGTCTCTGTCTCTGTCTCTGTCTCTGTCTCTGTCTCTGTCTCTGTCTCTGTCTCTGTCTCTGTCTCTGTCTCTGTCTCTGTCTCTGTCTCTGTCTCTGTCTCTGTCTCTGTCTCTGTCTCTGTCTCTGTCTCTGTCTCTGTCTCTGTCTCTGTCTCTGTCTCTGTCTCTGTCTCTGTCTCTGTCTCTGTCTCTGTCTCTGTCTCTGTCTCTGTCTCTGTCTCTGTCTCTGTCTCTGTCTCTGTCTCTGTCTCTGTCTCTGTCTCTGTCTCTGTCTCTGTCTCTGTCTCTGTCTCTGTCTCTGTCTCTGTCTCTGTCTCTGTCTCTGTCTCTGTCTCTGTCTCTGTCTCTGTCTCTGTCTCTGTCTCTGTCTCTGTCTCTGTCTCTGTCTCTGTCTCTGTCTCTGTCTCTGTCTCTGTCTCTGTCTCTGTCTCTGTCTCTGTCTCTGTCTCTGTCTCTGTCTCTGTCTCTGTCTCTGTCTCTGTCTCTGTCTCTGTCTCTGTCTCTGTCTCTGTCTCTGTCTCTGTCTCTGTCTCTGTCTCTGTCTCTGTCTCTGTCTCTGTCTCTGTCTCTGTCTCTGTCTCTGTCTCTGTCTCTGTCTCTGTCTCTGTCTCTGTCTCTGTCTCTGTCTCTGTCTCTGTCTCTGTCTCTGTCTCTGTCTCTGTCTCTGTCTCTGTCTCTGTCTCTGTCTCTGTCTCTGTCTCTGTCTCTGTCTCTGTCTCTGTCTCTGTCTCTGTCTCTGTCTCTGTCTCTGTCTCTGTCTCTGTCTCTGTCTCTGTCTCTGTCTCTGTCTCTGTCTCTGTCTCTGTCTCTGTCTCTGTCTCTGTCTCTGTCTCTGTCTCTGTCTCTGTCTCTGTCTCTGTCTCTGTCTCTGTCTCTGTCTCTGTCTCTGTCTCTGTCTCTGTCTCTGTCTCTGTCTCTGTCTCTGTCTCTGTCTCTGTCTCTGTCTCTGTCTCTGTCTCTGTCTCTGTCTCTGTCTCTGTCTCTGTCTCTGTCTCTGTCTCTGTCTCTGTCTCTGTCTCTGTCTCTGTCTCTGTCTCTGTCTCTGTCTCTGTCTCTGTCTCTGTCTCTGTCTCTGTCTCTGTCTCTGTCTCTGTCTCTGTCTCTGTCTCTGTCTCTGTCTCGGAACCGTGCTCCGCTAGTTTTGATACACTATAAAGTTATTAGATTTTTATTTTCATCATCCTCTTATTGAATCATAAGCAAGATAAGTTACTTCCATATAGCATGGCCGGTAGACGGAACCAAGAAGTCTAATGCTAAAACACTCCGTTCCCAGATAATATCGAATCCCAAGATAATACCGAATTCTAGAGGCATTGCATATTGAGTAGCGGAACTGGTGATTATCAAAGTGAGGCAACAATAATATTAAATATTTCATTTTGTCGAGTGAGAATCGAACCCACAAACTATCGCGCAAAGCGTTGTGTTTAGCTCCGTCTTTCTCCGTTAAACGTGCACAGCATTGTGTGATGTCAATGGTCAAAAGACACACGACACAAGACACTAGGTTCCGAATACCTACTCTTCTATATTGCAGGATACAGCAAAAAAAATTTTATATCCTTGACGTTAATTAATACCTTGATAAAGTTACTTTGCATTAAAATGTAATCATTCTAAAACTACGCGTACATGCGAAAAATAAAGATGAGATTTTAGACAGTTTCCGTTCTTGAGCTTATAGTTTTTATGGTAGTCAAAATTATTAGCTACTAGATGAGATAAATAATAAGTCCACCACATATACTATTAAAGTTTATTACACGACACAGAAGAAAGCTCAATACAATAAACAACGAAAGAATAGTTTAAAGAAAGAATTATAGCGAGCACAAGAGTTTATATATACAGTAAGGCGAAATAGAAAGGTTTATATAAGCAAACGAATAAAATAACTAGAAAAGCGTAATTAGCGAGAAGCGCAAAAGGAAGCGTGCATTCGCCGTCGCGGTATGAACTCGGACTGGTGCACCGGCGCGTACGCAGAGCTCGCCGCGCGACCGTTGCAATAAAAAAATAGGTCAAAAGGTCAAGCGCGCTCGGTTCTACTCATGCTATTATTTTTATATTAAATTATATAAAATAAAAACTAAATTTGCATAAAAATAAAATTACATAAATTAATAAAATTAATTATTGTTCTTAACCACTACACTACCCCCCCGCTGAGACCGAAGGTTACGGAGGGCGATAGTAATCGGGGAACCGAACTATCCTACCGCTTCTCGTCTTCTTCACTGTAGCTTCCGATCGAAGAGCTGCAACTGGTGTAATAGTAGTATGCTTTGGAAGACTGTCTTCTGCATCTAACCCGTCTTTGGCTATGTAGGCTGGTTTGACTCGGTCAATGGAAACAGTGATCGTCCTGTTTTGCAAAGCCAACTTGAGAGTCTTCTCCTTTCTTTCAAGTACCTTGTATGGTCCAGTGTACGGGGGTTCCAGCGAGCGTCGACTAGCATCTTGCCGAAGAAAAACATACTCCGCTATGGCCAGCTCTTTGGGTATGTAAAAGATTTTGTTTTGGTGTCTGCTTGCAGGCTTTGGTGCCAGACGTGCCATATGGAGTCGGAGACGAGATGTAAAATCGGTCAAATTCAGCGTTTCTTCATTGGCTGGCACGAAGAACTCTCCAGGAAGTCGGAGTGGCTCGCCGTAAACGAGTTCTGCTGCGGATGACCCTACGTCTTCCTTCCAGGCACTTCGAATCCCTAATAATACAATGGGAAGTACCTCCGTCCAGCTGGTGGTTGAGTGACACATAATGGCAGCTTTCAGTTGACGATGAAGTCGCTCCACCATGCCGTTGCAAGCAGGGTGATATGCCGTGGTAGGTCGATGCTGTGTACCCAAGATGCTGGTGAGAGTACGAAATAGCTCGCACTCAAACTGCCGCCCTCTGTCCGTGGTGATTTTGTGAGGACAGCCGAAGCGGGACACCCAGCCAGCGATGAAAGCGCGGGCACATGACTCGGCGGTGATATCGGCGAGTGGGTACGCCTCAGGCCATCGCGTAAACCGGTCGATTGCAGTGAGGCAGTACCTGAAACCATAAGAAAAAGGTAACGGGCCCACAATGTCTATGTGGACGTGGGAGAAACGGTCGGAAGGAGTCTGGAATGTGGAAGTGGGAGAATGGGTATGGCGGGAAATTTTGGAAATTTGGCAATCTGTGCATTTCTTTGCCCAATCTCGGCAGTCTTTTTTTATTCCAGGCCAAACGAACCGTTGCGTTATGAGTTTGACAGTTGCCTTAATCCCTGGATGGCTTAAGCGATGTAAAGCGTCGAAAATTGGCTTTCTGAACTCAGCTGTCAAGTACGGTCGTGGCTGGTGCGAAACGTCACAGTAGACGCTACTGTTCCAATCAGTGGTTTTTATTTTCTGAAGTTTTAGTCCTGTAGTCTGGTCTTTAAGAAGTTCTTGCAGTTCTGGATCCTTGTCTTGAGATTGTGCAAGATTCTCATAGTCTATTGGCACTGATACGGCTTCTATTCTCGACAAAGCATCCGCGACTACGTTTTCCTTGCCCGCCACGTAACGTATATCTGTAGTGAACTGTGATATATAATCTAAGTAACGAAACTGACGTGGCGAACATTTCTCACGGTTATGCTGGAAAACATATGTTAATGGCCTGTGATCGGTATATATTGTAAATGTACGAGCCTCTACCATATGTCTAAAGTGGCGAATGGCATCATAAATGGCCAACAGCTCCCGATCGTAAGGGCTGTATTTCTTCTGGGCACTTGACAATCGCCGCGAGAAAAATGCTAACGGCTTCCACGTGCCGCCAGTACGTTGTTGCAGTGCCGCACCAATCGAAGTGTCAGAAGCATCTGTGTAAACTGCTAACTCTGCATCTGCAATTGGATGAGCTAATAAAGTAGCATGGGCCAGACTAGATTTGCATTTATTGAATGCGTCTTCCATTTCAGGTGTCAATTTAATACTTTGTGAAGATCTCGTCTTAGGTCCGGAAAGAAGAATGTTCAACGGTGCTTGAATTGCTGCTGCCCCAGGTACAAATCGACGGTAAAAGTTGTACATGCCGAGGAATCGACGCAACTCTTTCACCGTCTTAGGAATTGGAAAATCCTGTATAGCCTGTACCTTATCTGCGAGAGGTCGAATGCCGTCTGCTGACACTTCATGCCCGAGGAAAATTATTTGCGACCGGCCGAACTCGCACTTGGCGGTGTTTACGAGCATTCCATATTCTGCCAGGCGCTTGAACAACTGTTGCAGGTGACTATAATGCTGACTTTCTGACTCGGAGAAAATCAGGATATCGTCTAGAAATCCGTAGCAGAATGGCAAACCTCGAAGGACCTCATCGATGAATCGTTGGAAGGACTGCGCCGCGTTTCTTAACCCGAAGGTCATAAAAGGAAACTCGAACAGTCCGAACGGAGTGGTAATCGCTGTCTTCTCGATGTCCGCGGGATTCACTGGAATTTGGTTGTACGCCTTAACTAAGTCAACCTTTGAGTAAATTTTACTGCCGGCGAGTTGATGTGCGAAGTCTTGGATGTGTCTGATTGGGTACTTATCTGGTATCGTCCGTGAGTTCAAAGCCCTGTAATCCCCGCAAGGTCTCCAACCGTTCTCTTTCTTGGGAACCAGGTGTAGGGGCGATGACCAGGCACTGTCTGATCTCCGTGCAGTACCATTCATCAGCATATCCTCAAATTCTTTTTGGGCAATTTTCAACTTATCTGGTGGAAGTCGGCGTCTCTCTGTCTCTGTCTCTCTGTCTCTGTCTCTCTGTCTCTGTCTCTCTGCCTCTGTCTCTCTGTCTCTGTCTCTCTGTCTCTGTCTCTCTGTCTCTGTCTCTCTGTCTCTGTCTCTCTGTCTCTGTCTCTCTGTCTCTGTCTCTCTGTCTCTGTCTCTCTGTCTCTGTCTCTCTGTCTCTGTCTCTCTGTCTCTGTCTCTCTGTCTCTGTCTCTCTGTCTCTGTCTCTCTGTCTCTGTCTCTCTGTCTCTGTCTCTCTGTCTCTGTCTCTCTGTCTCTGTCTCTCTGTCTCTCTGTCTCTGTCTCTCTGTCTCTGCCTCTGTCTCTGTCTCTGTCTCTGTCTCTGTCTCTGTCTCTGTCTCTGTCTCTGTCTCTGTCTCTGTCTCTGTCTCTGTCTCTGTCTCTGTCTCTGTCTCTCTGTCTCTGTCTCTGTCTCTGTCTCTGTCTCTCTGTCTCTGTCTCTGTCTCTGTCTCTGTCTCTGTCTCTGTCTCTGTCTCTCTGTCTCTGTCTCTGTCTCTGTCTCTGTCTCTGTCTCTGTCTCTCTGTCTCTGTCTCTCTGTCTCTGTCTCTGTCTCTGTCTCTGTCTCTGTCTCTGTCTCTGTCTCTGTCTCTCTGTCTCTGTCTCTGTCTCTGTCTCTGTCTCTGTCTCTGTCTCTGTCTCTGTCTCTGTCTCTCTGTCTCTGTCTCTGTCTCTGTCTCTGTCTCTGTCTCTGTCTCTGTCTCTGTCTCTGTCTCTGTCTCTGTCTCTGTCTCTGTCTCTGTCTCTGTCTCTGTCTCTGTCTCTGTCTCTGTCTCTGTCTCTGTCTCTGTCTCTGTCTCTGTCTCTGTCTCTGTCTCTGTCTCTGTCTCTGTCTCTGTCTCTGTCTCTGTCTCTGTCTCTGTCTCTGTCTCTGTCTCTGTCTCTGTCTCTGTCTCTGTCTCTGTCTCTGTCTCTGTCTCTGTCTCTGTCTCTGTCTCTGTCTCTGTCTCTGTCTCTGTCTCTGTCTCTGTCTCTGTCTCTGTCTCTGTCTCTGTCTCTGTCTCTGTCTCTGTCTCTGTCTCTGTCTCTGTCTCTGTCTCTGTCTCTGTCTCTGTCTCTGTCTCTGTCTCTGTCTCTGTCTCTGTCTCTGTCTCTGTCTCTGTCTCTGTCTCTGTCTCTGTCTCTGTCTCTGTCTCTGTCTCTGTCTCTGTCTCTGTCTCTGTCTCTGTCTCTGTCTCTGTCTCTGTCTCTGTCTCTGTCTCTGTCTCTGTCTCTGTCTCTGTCTCTGTCTCTGTCTCTGTCTCTGTCTCTGTCTCTGTCTCTGTCTCTGTCTCTGTCTCTGTCTCTGTCTCTGTCTCTGTCTCTGTCTCTGTCTCTGTCTCTGTCTCTGTCTCTGTCTCTGTCTCTGTCTCTGTCTCTGTCTCTGTCTCTGTCTCTGTCTCTGTCTCTGTCTCTGTCTCTGTCTCTGTCTCTGTCTCTGTCTCTGTCTCTGTCTCTGTCTCTGTCTCTGTCTCTGTCTCTGTCTCTGTCTCTGTCTCTGTCTCTGTCTCTGTCTCTGTCTCTGTCTCTGTCTCTGTCTCTGTCTCTGTCTCTGTCTCTGTCTCTGTCTCTGTCTCTGTCTCTGTCTCTGTCTCTGTCTCTGTCTCTGTCTCTGTCTCTGTCTCTGTCTCTGTCTCTGTCTCTGTCTCTGTCTCTGTCTCTGTCTCTGTCTCTGTCTCTGTCTCTGTCTCTGTCTCTGTCTCTGTCTCTGTCTCTGTCTCTGTCTCTGTCTCTGTCTCTGTCTCTGTCTCTGTCTCTGTCTCTGTCTCTGTCTCTGTCTCTGTCTCTGTCTCTGTCTCTGTCTCTGTCTCTGTCTCTGTCTCTGTCTCTGTCTCTGTCTCTGTCTCTGTCTCTGTCTCTGTCTCTGTCTCTGTCTCTGTCTCTGTCTCTGTCTCTGTCTCTGTCTCTGTCTCTGTCTCTGTCTCTGTCTCTGTCTCTGTCTCTGTCTCTGTCTCTCTGTCTCTGTCTCTCTGTCTCTGTCTCTCTGTCTCTGTCTCTCTGTCTCTGTCTCTCTGTCTCTGTCTCTCTGTCTCTGTCTCTCTGTCTCTGTCTCTCTGTCTCTGTCTCTCTGTCTCTGTCTCTCTGTCTCTGTCTCTCTGTCTCTGTCTCTCTGTCTCTGTCTCTCTGTCTCTGTCTCTCTGTCTCTGTCTCTCTGTCTCTGTCTCTCTGTCTCTGTCTCTCTGTCTCTGTCTCTCTGTCTCTGTCTCTCTGTCTCTGTCTCTCTGTCTCTGTCTCTCTGTCTCTGTCTCTCTGTCTCTGTCTCTCTGTCTCTGTCTCTCTGTCTCTGTCTCTCTGTCTCTGTCTCTCTGTCTCTGTCTCTCTGTCTCTGTCTCTCTGTCTCTGTCTCTCTGTCTCTGTCTCTCTGTCTCTGTCTCTCTGTCTCTGTCTCTCTGTCTCTGTCTCTCTGTCTCTGTCTCTCTGTCTCTGTCTCTCTGTCTCTGTCTCTCTGTCTCTGTCTCTCTGTCTCTGTCTCTCTGTCTCTGTCTCTCTGTCTCTGTCTCTGTCTCTGTCTCTGTCTCTGTCTCTGTCTCTGTCTCTGTCTCTCTGTCTCTGTCTCTGTCTCTGTCTCTCTGTCTCTGTCTCTGTCTCTGTCTCTGTCTCTGTCTCTGTCTCTGTCTCTGTCTCTGTCTCTGTCTCTGTCTCTGTCTCTGTCTCTGTCTCTGTCTCTGTCTCTGTCTCTGTCTCGGAACCGTGCTCCGCTAGTTTTGATACACTATAAAGTTATTAGATTTTTATTTTCATCATCCTCTTATTGAATCATAAGCAAGATAAGTTACTTCCATATAGCATGGCCGGTAGACGGAACCAAGAAGTCTAATGCTAAAACACTCCGTTCCCAGATAATATCGAATCCCAAGATAATACCGAATTCTAGAGGCATTGCATATTGAGTAGCGGAACTGGTGATTATCAAAGTGAGGCAACAATAATATTAAATATTTCATTTTGTCGAGTGAGAATCGAACCCACAAACTATCGCGCAAAGCGTTGTGTTTAGCTCCGTCTTTCTCCGTTAAACGTGCACAGCATTGTGTGATGTCAATGGTCAAAAAATGAGAACAGTGTATTGACACTAGGTTCCGAATACCTACTCTTCTATATTGCAGGATACAGCAAAAAAAATTTTATATCCTTGACGTTAATTAATACCTTGATAAAGTTACTTTGCATTAAAATGTAATCATTCTAAAACTACGCGTACATGCGAAAAATAAAGATGAGATTTTAGACAGTTTCCGTTCTTGAGCTCACTTAGCAAATGATATATGTACCCTACGGACGTGTTCCTCTAAATAACAAGATATTTCAACTTTCAGCTTCACGTGCTTAAATTATTATAGATGTTTCTTTAAGTTAAGTTTATTACGCTTTTTCAAATAAAATACCCAAAATTGGAGCTTACGGCTATAAGGTTGAAGTTTATGGTTTTGTAAAGGGTAAAGTCGCCCTTTGGGTATTTTATATAGCATAAGAATATTAGTTTATTGTTAGTTTTATTTTGTAGTTTATTTGTAAGTTATAATTTGATCCGTAGTATTTTTATAAAAAAGTATTTCTTATATTAATAAGTATAAAAAAAGCTATTTACAGGTACAAAAAAGTGCGTATGGGAGACATAACATATGACACGTAAAAAAATCCTTGCCTTGCTTTACTGGCTATTTTTTATGGATTTTTTAGTGTTCATAGAATTCATAATTTCAAACGCACAGTACGTCACAAACTCAGACATCATCCACATCTTCAAGATGCTTTTCGCTCTACTAATGTGCAATTTTGTAGGAATTTTCTTCCACGCGCCACACAACTGTGAAGTGGCTCACCTGCGGCAGTGTTTTCAGATCAACACGACACTTCAAAATTAACGTTTCTTAATCTCACCTTAAGTCTTTATCTCTATCTCTGTCTCTGTCTCTGTCTCTGTCTCTGTCTCTGTCTCTGTCTCTGTCTCTGTCTCTGTCTCTGTCTCTGTCTCTGTCTCTGTCTCTGTCTCTGTCTCTGTCTCTGTCTCTGTCTCTGTCTCTGTCTCTGTCTCTGTCTCTGTCTCTGTCTCTGTCTCTGTCTCTGTCTCTGTCTCTGTCTCTGTCTCTGTCTCTGTCTCTGTCTCTGTCTCTGTCTCTGTCTCTGTCTCTGTCTCTGTCTCTGTCTCTGTCTCTGTCTCTGTCTCTGTCTCTGTCTCTGTCTCTGTCTCTGTCTCTGTCTCTGTCTCTGTCTCTGTCTCTGTCTCTGTCTCTGTCTCTGTCTCTGTCTCTGTCTCTGTCTCTGTCTCTGTCTCTGTCTCTGTCTCTGTCTCTGTCTCTGTCTCTGTCTCTGTCTCTGTCTCTGTCTCTGTCTCTGTCTCTGTCTCTGTCTCTGTCTCTGTCTCTGTCTCTGTCTCTGTCTCTGTCTCTGTCTCTGTCTCTGTCTCTGTCTCTGTCTCTGTCTCTGTCTCTGTCTCTGTCTCTGTCTCTGTCTCTGTCTCTGTCTCTGTCTCTGTCTCTGTCTCTGTCTCTGTCTCTGTCTCTGTCTCTGTCTCTGTCTCTGTCTCTGTCTCTGTCTCTGTCTCTGTCTCTGTCTCTGTCTCTGTCTCTGTCTCTGTCTCTGTCTCTGTCTCTGTCTCTGTCTCTGTCTCTGTCTCTGTCTCTGTCTCTGTCTCTGTCTCTGTCTCTGTCTCTGTCTCTGTCTCTGTCTCTGTCTCTGTCTCTGTCTCTGTCTCTGTCTCTGTCTCTGTCTCTGTCTCTGTCTCTGTCTCTGTCTCTGTCTCTGTCTCTGTCTCTGTCTCTGTCTCTGTCTCTGTCTCTGTCTCTGTCTCTGTCTCTGTCTCTGTCTCTGTCTCTGTCTCTGTCTCTGTCTCTGTCTCTGTCTCTGTCTCTGTCTCTGTCTCTCTGTCTCTGTCTCTGTCTCTGTCTCTGTCTCTGTCTCTGTCTCTGTCTCTGTCTCTGTCTCTGTCTCTGTCTCTGTCTCTGTCTCTGTCTCTGTCTCTGTCTCTGTCTCTGTCTCTGTCTCTGTCTCTGTCTCTGTCTCTGTCTCTGTCTCTGTCTCTGTCTCTGTCTCTGTCTCTGTCTCTGTCTCTGTCTCTGTCTCTGTCTCTGTCTCTGTCTCTGTCTCTGTCTCTGTCTCTGTCTCTGTCTCTGTCTCTGTCTCTGTCTCTGTCTCTGTCTCTGTCTCTGTCTCTGTCTCTGTCTCTGTCTCTGTCTCTGTCTCTGTCTCTGTCTCTGTCTCTGTCTCTGTCTCTGTCTCTGTCTCTGTCTCTGTCTCTGTCTCTGTCTCTGTCTCTGTCTCTGTCTCTGTCTCTGTCTCTGTCTCTGTCTCTGTCTCTGTCTCTGTCTCTGTCTCTGTCTCTGTCTCTGTCTCTGTCTCTGTCTCTGTCTCTGTCTCTGTCTCTGTCTCTGTCTCTGTCTCTGTCTCTGTCTCTGTCTCTGTCTCTGTCTCTGTCTCTGTCTCTGTCTCTGTCTCTGTCTCTGTCTCTGTCTCTGTCTCTGTCTCTGTCTCTGTCTCTGTCTCTGTCTCTGTCTCTGTCTCTGTCTCTGTCTCTGTCTCTGTCTCTGTCTCTGTCTCTGTCTCTGTCTCTGTCTCTGTCTCTGTCTCTGTCTCTGTCTCTGTCTCTGTCTCTGTCTCTGTCTCTGTCTCTGTCTCTGTCTCTGTCTCTCTGTCTCTGTCTCTCTGTCTCTGTCTCTCTGTCTCTGTCTCTCTGTCTCTGTCTCTCTGTCTCTGTCTCTCTGTCTCTGTCTCTCTGTCTCTGTCTCTCTGTCTCTGTCTCTCTGTCTCTGTCTCTCTGTCTCTGTCTCTCTGTCTCTGTCTCTCTGTCTCTGTCTCTCTGTCTCTGTCTCTCTGTCTCTGTCTCTCTGTCTCTGTCTCTCTGTCTCTGTCTCTCTGTCTCTGTCTCTCTGTCTCTGTCTCTCTGTCTCTGTCTCTCTGTCTCTGTCTCTCTGTCTCTGTCTCTCTGTCTCTGTCTCTCTGTCTCTGTCTCTCTGTCTCTGTCTCTCTGTCTCTGTCTCTCTGTCTCTGTCTCTGTCTCTGTCTCTGTCTCTGTCTCTGTCTCTGTCTCTGTCTCTCTGTCTCTGTCTCTGTCTCTGTCTCTGTCTCTCTGTCTCTGTCTCTGTCTCTGTCTCTGTCTCTGTCTCTGTCTCTGTCTCTGTCTCTGTCTCTGTCTCTGTCTCTGTCTCTGTCTCTGTCTCTGTCTCGGAACCGTGCTCCGCTAGTTTTGATACACTATAAAGTTATTAGATTTTTATTTTCATCATCCTCTTATTGAATCATAAGCAAGATAAGTTACTTCCATATAGCATGGCCGGTAGACGGAACCAAGAAGTCTAATGCTAAAACACTCCGTTCCCAGATAATATCGAATCCCAAGATAATACCGAATTCTAGAGGCATTGCATATTGAGTAGCGGAACTGGTGATTATCAAAGTGAGGCAACAATAATATTAAATATTTCATTTTGTCGAGTGAGAATCGAACCCACAAACTATCGCGCAAAGCGTTGTGTTTAGCTCCGTCTTTCTTCGTTAAACGTGCACAGCATTGTGTGATGTCAATGGTCAAAAAATGAGAACAGTGTATTGACACTAGGTTCCGAATACCTACTCTTCTATATTGCAGGATACAGCAAAAAAAATTTTATATCCTTGACGTTAATTAATACCTTGATAAAGTTACTTTGCATTAAAATGTAATCATTCTAAAACTACGCGTACATGCGAAAAATAAAGATGAGATTTTAGACAGTTTCCGTTCTTGAGCTCACTTAGCAAATGATATATGTACCCTACGGACGTGTTCCTCTAAATAACAAGATATTTCAACTTTCAGCTTCACGTGCTTAAATTATTATAGATGTTTCTTTAAGTTAAGTTTATTACGCTTTTTCAAATAAAATACCCAAAATTGGAGCTTACGGCTATAAGGTTGAAGTTTATGGTTTTGTAAAGGGTAAAGTCGCCCTTTGGGTATTTTATATAGCATAAGAATATTAGTTTATTGTTAGTTTTATTTTGTAGTTTATTTGTAAGTTATAATTTGATCCGTAGTATTTTTATAAAAAAGTATTTCTTATATTAATAAGTATAAAAAAAGCTATTTACAGGTACAAAAAAGTGCGTATGGGAGACATAACATATGACACGTAAAAAAATCCTTGCCTTGCTTTACTGGCTATTTTTTATGGATTTTTTAGTGTTCATAGAATTCATAATTTCAAACGCACAGTACGTCACAAACTCAGACATCATCCACATCTTCAAGATGCTTTTCGCTCTACTAATGTGCAATTTTGTAGGAATTTTCTTCCACGCGCCACACAACTGTGAAGTG
>JAJHJA010000327.1:640000-647500 GCA_021202915.1 Heliconius himera
CCCACAAACTATCGCGCAAAGCGTTGTGTTTAGCTCCGTCTTTCTCCGTTAAACGTGCACAGCATTGTGTGATGTCAATGGTCAAAAAATGAGAACAGTGTATTGACACTAGGTTCCGAATACCTACTCTTCTATATTGCAGGATACAGCAAAAAAAATTTTATATCCTTGACGTTAATTAATACCTTGATAAAGTTACTTTGCATTAAAATGTAATCATTCTAAAACTACGCGTACATGCGAAAAATAAAGATGAGATTTTAGACAGTTTCCGTTCTTGAGCTCACTTAGCAAATGATATATGTACCCTACGGACGTGTTCCTCTAAATAACAAGATATTTCAACTTTCAGCTTCACGTGCTTAAATTATTATAGATGTTTCTTTAAGTTAAGTTTATTACGCTTTTTCAAATAAAATACCCAAAATTGGAGCTTACGGCTATAAGGTTGAAGTTTATGGTTTTGTAAAGGGTAAAGTCGCCCTTTGGGTATTTTATATAGCATAAGAATATTAGTTTATTGTTAGTTTTATTTTGTAGTTTATTTGTAAGTTATAATTTGATCCGTAGTATTTTTATAAAAAAGTATTTCTTATATTAATAAGTATAAAAAAAGCTATTTACAGGTACAAAAAAGTGCGTATGGGAGACATAACATATGACACGTAAAAAAATCCTTGCCTTGCTTTACTGGCTATTTTTTATGGATTTTTTAGTGTTCATAGAATTCATAATTTCAAACGCACAGTACGTCACAAACTCAGACATCATCCACATCTTCAAGATGCTTTTCGCTCTACTAATGTGCAATTTTGTAGGAATTTTCTTCCACGCGCCACACAACTGTGAAGTGGCTCACCTGCGGCAGTGTTTTCAGATCAACACGACACTTCAAAATTAACGTTTCTTAATCTCACCTTAAGTCTTTATCTCTATCTCTGTCTCTGTCTCTGTCTCTGTCTCTGTCTCTGTCTCTCTGTCTCTGTCTCTGTCTCTGTCTCTGTCTCTGTCTCTGTCTCTGTCTCTGTCTCTGTCTCTGTCTCTGTCTCTGTCTCTGTCTCTGTCTCTGTCTCTGTCTCTGTCTCTGTCTCTGTCTCTGTCTCTGTCTCTGTCTCTGTCTCTGTCTCTGTCTCTGTCTCTGTCTCTGTCTCTGTCTCTGTCTCTGTCTCTGTCTCTGTCTCTGTCTCTGTCTCTGTCTCTGTCTCTGTCTCTGTCTCTGTCTCTGTCTCTGTCTCTGTCTCTGTCTCTGTCTCTGTCTCTGTCTCTGTCTCTGTCTCTGTCTCTGTCTCTGTCTCTGTCTCTGTCTCTGTCTCTGTCTCTGTCTCTGTCTCTGTCTCTGTCTCTGTCTCTGTCTCTGTCTCTGTCTCTGTCTCTGTCTCTGTCTCTGTCTCTGTCTCTGTCTCTGTCTCTGTCTCTGTCTCTGTCTCTGTCTCTGTCTCTGTCTCTGTCTCTGTCTCTGTCTCTGTCTCTGTCTCTGTCTCTGTCTCTGTCTCTGTCTCTGTCTCTGTCTCTGTCTCTGTCTCTGTCTCTGTCTCTGTCTCTGTCTCTGTCTCTGTCTCTGTCTCTGTCTCTGTCTCTGTCTCTGTCTCTGTCTCTGTCTCTGTCTCTGTCTCTGTCTCTGTCTCTGTCTCTGTCTCTGTCTCTGTCTCTGTCTCTGTCTCTGTCTCTGTCTCTGTCTCTGTCTCTGTCTCTGTCTCTGTCTCTGTCTCTGTCTCTGTCTCTGTCTCTGTCTCTGTCTCTGTCTCTGTCTCTGTCTCTGTCTCTGTCTCTGTCTCTGTCTCTGTCTCTGTCTCTGTCTCTGTCTCTGTCTCTGTCTCTGTCTCTGTCTCTGTCTCTGTCTCTGTCTCTGTCTCTGTCTCTGTCTCTGTCTCTGTCTCTGTCTCTGTCTCTGTCTCTGTCTCTGTCTCTGTCTCTGTCTCTGTCTCTGTCTCTGTCTCTGTCTCTGTCTCTGTCTCTGTCTCTGTCTCTGTCTCTGTCTCTGTCTCTGTCTCTGTCTCTGTCTCTGTCTCTGTCTCTGTCTCTGTCTCTCTGTCTCTGTCTCTGTCTCTGTCTCTGTCTCTGTCTCTGTCTCTGTCTCTGTCTCTGTCTCTGTCTCTGTCTCTGTCTCTGTCTCTGTCTCTGTCTCTGTCTCTGTCTCTGTCTCTGTCTCTGTCTCTGTCTCTGTCTCTGTCTCTGTCTCTGTCTCTGTCTCTGTCTCTGTCTCTGTCTCTGTCTCTGTCTCTGTCTCTGTCTCTGTCTCTGTCTCTGTCTCTGTCTCTGTCTCTGTCTCTGTCTCTGTCTCTGTCTCTGTCTCTGTCTCTGTCTCTGTCTCTGTCTCTGTCTCTGTCTCTGTCTCTGTCTCTGTCTCTGTCTCTGTCTCTGTCTCTGTCTCTGTCTCTGTCTCTGTCTCTGTCTCTGTCTCTGTCTCTGTCTCTGTCTCTGTCTCTGTCTCTGTCTCTGTCTCTGTCTCTGTCTCTGTCTCTGTCTCTGTCTCTGTCTCTGTCTCTGTCTCTGTCTCTGTCTCTGTCTCTGTCTCTGTCTCTGTCTCTGTCTCTGTCTCTGTCTCTGTCTCTGTCTCTGTCTCTGTCTCTGTCTCTGTCTCTGTCTCTGTCTCTGTCTCTGTCTCTGTCTCTGTCTCTGTCTCTGTCTCTGTCTCTGTCTCTGTCTCTGTCTCTGTCTCTGTCTCTGTCTCTGTCTCTGTCTCTGTCTCTGTCTCGGAACCGTGCTCCGCTAGTTTTGATACACTATAAAGTTATTAGATTTTTATTTTCATCATCCTCTTATTGAATCATAAGCAAGATAAGTTACTTCCATATAGCATGGCCGGTAGACGGAACCAAGAAGTCTAATGCTAAAACACTCCGTTCCCAGATAATATCGAATCCCAAGATAATACCGAATTCTAGAGGCATTGCATATTGAGTAGCGGAACTGGTGATTATCAAAGTGAGGCAACAATAATATTAAATATTTCATTTTGTCGAGTGAGAATCGAACCCACAAACTATCGCGCAAAGCGTTGTGTTTAGCTCCGTCTTTCTCCGTTAAACGTGCACAGCATTGTGTGATGTCAATGGTCAAAAAATGAGAACAGTGTATTGACACTAGGTTCCGAATACCTACTCTTCTATATTGCAGGATACAGCAAAAAAAATTTTATATCCTTGACGTTAATTAATACCTTGATAAAGTTACTTTGCATTAAAATGTAATCATTCTAAAACTACGCGTACATGCGAAAAATAAAGATGAGATTTTAGACAGTTTCCGTTCTTGAGCTCACTTAGCAAATGATATATGTACCCTACGGACGTGTTCCTCTAAATAACAAGATATTTCAACTTTCAGCTTCACGTGCTTAAATTATTATAGATGTTTCTTTAAGTTAAGTTTATTACGCTTTTTCAAATAAAATACCCAAAATTGGAGCTTACGGCTATAAGGTTGAAGTTTATGGTTTTGTAAAGGGTAAAGTCGCCCTTTGGGTATTTTATATAGCATAAGAATATTAGTTTATTGTTAGTTTTATTTTGTAGTTTATTTGTAAGTTATAATTTGATCCGTAGTATTTTTATAAAAAAGTATTTCTTATATTAATAAGTATAAAAAAAGCTATTTACAGGTACAAAAAAGTGCGTATGGGAGACATAACATATGACACGTAAAAAAATCCTTGCCTTGCTTTACTGGCTATTTTTTATGGATTTTTTAGTGTTCATAGAATTCATAATTTCAAACGCACAGTACGTCACAAACTCAGACATCATCCACATCTTCAAGATGCTTTTCGCTCTACTAATGTGCAATTTTGTAGGAATTTTCTTCCACGCGCCACACAACTGTGAAGTGGCTCACCTGCGGCAGTGTTTTCAGATCAACACGACACTTCAAAATTAACGTTTCTTAATCTCACCTTAAGTCTTTATCTCTATCTCTGTCTCTGTCTCTGTCTCTGTCTCTGTCTCTGTCTCTGTCTCTGTCTCTGTCTCTGTCTCTGTCTCTGTCTCTGTCTCTGTCTCTGTCTCTGTCTCTGTCTCTGTCTCTGTCTCTGTCTCTGTCTCTGTCTCTGTCTCTGTCTCTGTCTCTGTCTCTGTCTCTGTCTCTGTCTCTGTCTCTGTCTCTGTCTCTGTCTCTGTCTCTGTCTCTGTCTCTGTCTCTGTCTCTGTCTCTGTCTCTGTCTCTGTCTCTGTCTCTGTCTCTGTCTCTGTCTCTGTCTCTGTCTCTGTCTCTGTCTCTGTCTCTGTCTCTGTCTCTGTCTCTGTCTCTGTCTCTGTCTCTGTCTCTGTCTCTGTCTCTGTCTCTGTCTCTGTCTCTGTCTCTGTCTCTGTCTCTGTCTCTGTCTCTGTCTCTGTCTCTCTGTCTCTGTCTCTGTCTCTGTCTCTCTGTCTCTGTCTCTGTCTCTGTCTCTGTCTCTGTCTCTGTCTCTGTCTCTGTCTCTGTCTCTGTCTCTGTCTCTGTCTCTGTCTCTGTCTCTGTCTCTGTCTCTGTCTCTGTCTCGGAACCGTGCTCCGCTAGTTTTGATACACTATAAAGTTATTAGATTTTTATTTTCATCATCCTCTTATTGAATCATAAGCAAGATAAGTTACTTCCATATAGCATGGCCGGTAGACGGAACCAAGAAGTCTAATGCTAAAACACTCCGTTCCCAGATAATATCGAATCCCAAGATAATACCGAATTCTAGAGGCATTGCATATTGAGTAGCGGAACTGGTGATTATCAAAGTGAGGCAACAATAATATTAAATATTTCATTTTGTCGAGTGAGAATCGAACCCACAAACTATCGCGCAAAGCGTTGTGTTTAGCTCCGTCTTTCTCCGTTAAACGTGCACAGCATTGTGTGATGTCAATGGTCAAAAAATGAGAACAGTGTATTGACACTAGGTTCCGAATACCTACTCTTCTATATTGCAGGATACAGCAAAAAAAATTTTATATCCTTGACGTTAATTAATACCTTGATAAAGTTACTTTGCATTAAAATGTAATCATTCTAAAACTACGCGTACATGCGAAAAATAAAGATGAGATTTTAGACAGTTTCCGTTCTTGAGCTCACTTAGCAAATGATATATGTACCCTACGGACGTGTTCCTCTAAATAACAAGATATTTCAACTTTCAGCTTCACGTGCTTAAATTATTATAGATGTTTCTTTAAGTTAAGTTTATTACGCTTTTTCAAATAAAATACCCAAAATTGGAGCTTACGGCTATAAGGTTGAAGTTTATGGTTTTGTAAAGGGTAAAGTCGCCCTTTGGGTATTTTATATAGCATAAGAATATTAGTTTATTGTTAGTTTTATTTTGTAGTTTATTTGTAAGTTATAATTTGATCCGTAGTATTTTTATAAAAAAGTATTTCTTATATTAATAAGTATAAAAAAAGCTATTTACAGGTACAAAAAAGTGCGTATGGGAGACATAACATATGACACGTAAAAAAATCCTTGCCTTGCTTTACTGGCTATTTTTTATGGATTTTTTAGTGTTCATAGAATTCATAATTTCAAACGCACAGTACGTCACAAACTCAGACATCATCCACATCTTCAAGATGCTTTTCGCTCTACTAATGTGCAATTTTGTAGGAATTTTCTTCCACGCGCCACACAACTGTGAAGTGGCTCACCTGCGGCAGTGTTTTCAGATCAACACGACACTTCAAAATTAACGTTTCTTAATCTCACCTTAAGTCTTTATCTCTATCTCTGTCTCTGTCTCTGTCTCTGTCTCTGTCTCTGTCTCTGTCTCTGTCTCTGTCTCTGTCTCTGTCTCTGTCTCTGTCTCTGTCTCTGTCTCTGTCTCTGTCTCTGTCTCTGTCTCTGTCTCTGTCTCTGTCTCTGTCTCTGTCTCTGTCTCTGTCTCTGTCTCTGTCTCTGTCTCTGTCTCTGTCTCTGTCTCTGTCTCTGTCTCTGTCTCTGTCTCTGTCTCTGTCTCTGTCTCTGTCTCTGTCTCTGTCTCTGTCTCTGTCTCTGTCTCTGTCTCTGTCTCTGTCTCTGTCTCTGTCTCTGTCTCTGTCTCTGTCTCTGTCTCTGTCTCTGTCTCTGTCTCTGTCTCTGTCTCTGTCTCTGTCTCTGTCTCTGTCTCTGTCTCTGTCTCTGTCTCTGTCTCTGTCTCTGTCTCTGTCTCTGTCTCTGTCTCTGTCTCTGTCTCTGTCTCTGTCTCTGTCTCTGTCTCTGTCTCTGTCTCTGTCTCTGTCTCTGTCTCTGTCTCTGTCTCTGTCTCTGTCTCTGTCTCTGTCTCTGTCTCTGTCTCTGTCTCTGTCTCTGTCTCTGTCTCTGTCTCTGTCTCTGTCTCGGAACCGTGCTCCGCTAGTTTTGATACACTATAAAGTTATTAGATTTTTATTTTCATCATCCTCTTATTGAAAGATAAGTTACTTCCATATAGCATGGCCGGTAGACGGAACCAAGAAGTCTAATGCTAAAACACTCCGTTCCCAGATAATATCGAATCCCAAGATAATACTGAATTCTAGAGGCATTGCATATTGAGTAGCGGAACTGGTGATTATCAAAGTGAGGCAACAATAATATTAAATATTTCATTTTGTCGAGTGAGAATCGAACCCACAAACTATCGCGCAAAGCGTTGTGTTTAGCTCCGTCTTTCTCCGTTAAACGTGCACAGCATTGTGTGATGTCAATGGTCAAAAAATGAGAACAGTGTATTGACACTAGGTTCCGAATACCTACTCTTCTATATTGCAGGATACAGCAAAAAAAAATTTATATCCTTGACGTTAATTAATACCTTGATAAAGTTACTTTGCATTAAAATGTAATCATTCTAAAACTACGCGTACATGCGAAAAATAAAGATGAGATTTTAGACAGTTTCCGTTCTTGAGCTCACTTAGCAAATGATATATGTACCCTACGGACGTGTTCCTCTAAATAACAAGATATTTCAACTTTCAGCTTCACGTGCTTAAATTATTATAGATGTTTCTTTAAGTTAAGTTTATTACGCTTTTTCAAATAAAATACCCAAAATTGGAGCTTACGGCTATAAGGTTGAAGTTTATGGTTTTGTAAAGGGTAAAGTCGCCCTTTGGGTATTTTATATAGCATAAGAATATTAGTTTATTGTTAGTTTTATTTTGTAGTTTATTTGTAAGTTATAATTTGATCCGTAGTATTTTTATAAAAAAGTATTTCTTATATTAATAAGTATAAAAAAAGCTATTTACAGAAAAGTGCGTATGGGAGACATAACATATGACACGTAAAAAAATCCTTGCCTTGCTTTACTGGCTATTTTTTATGGATTTTTTAGTGTTCATAGAATTCATAATTTCAAACGCACAGTACGTCACAAACTCAGACATCATCCACATCTTCAAGATGCTTTTCGCTCTACTAATGTGCAATTTTGTAGGAATTTTCTTCCACGCGCCACACAACTGTGAAGTGGCTCACCTGCGGCAGTGTTTTCAGATCAACACGACACTTCAAAATTAACGTTTCTTAATCTCACCTTAAGTCTTTATCTCTATCTCTGTCTCTGTCTCT
>JAJHJA010000327.1:652500-660000 GCA_021202915.1 Heliconius himera
TGTCTCTGTCTCTGTCTCTGTCTCTGTCTCTGTCTCTGTCTCTGTCTCTGTCTCTGTCTCTGTCTCTGTCTCTGTCTCTGTCTCTGTCTCTGTCTCTGTCTCTGTCTCTGTCTCTGTCTCTGTCTCTGTCTCTGTCTCTGTCTCTGTCTCTGTCTCTGTCTCTGTCTCTGTCTCTGTCTCTGTCTCTGTCTCTGTCTCTGTCTCTGTCTCTGTCTCTGTCTCTGTCTCTGTCTCTGTCTCTGTCTCTGTCTCTGTCTCTGTCTCTGTCTCTGTCTCTGTCTCTGTCTCTGTCTCTGTCTCTGTCTCTGTCTCGGAACCGTGCTCCGCTAGTTTTGATACACTATAAAGTTATTAGATTTTTATTTTCATCATCCTCTTATTGAATCATAAGCAAGATAAGTTACTTCCATATAGCATGGCCGGTAGACGGAACCAAGAAGTCTAATGCTAAAACACTCCGTTCCCAGATAATATCGAATCCCAAGATAATACTGAATTCTAGAGGCATTGCATATTGAGTAGCGGAACTGGTGATTATCAAAGTGAGGCAACAATAATATTAAATATTTCATTTTGTCGAGTGAGAATCGAACCCACAAACTATCGCGCAAAGCGTTGTGTTTAGCTCCGTCTTTCTCCGTTAAACGTGCACAGCATTGTGTGATGTCAATGGTCAAAAAATGAGAACAGTGTATTGACACTAGGTTCCGAATACCTACTCTTCTATATTGCAGGATACAGCAAAAAAAATTTTATATCCTTGACGTTAATTAATACCTTGATAAAGTTACTTTGCATTAAAATGTAATCATTCTAAAACTACGCGTACATGCGAAAAATAAAGATGAGATTTTAGACAGTTTCCGTTCTTGAGCTCACTTAGCAAATGATATATGTACCCTACGGACGTGTTCCTCTAAATAACAAGATATTTCAACTTTCAGCTTCACGTGCTTAAATTATTATAGATGTTTCTTTAAGTTAAGTTTATTACGCTTTTTCAAATAAAATACCCAAAATTGGAGCTTACGGCTATAAGGTTGAAGTTTATGGTTTTGTAAAGGGTAAAGTCGCCCTTTGGGTATTTTATATAGCATAAGAATATTAGTTTATTGTTAGTTTTATTTTGTAGTTTATTTGTAAGTTATAATTTGATCCGTAGTATTTTTATAAAAAAGTATTTCTTATATTAATAAGTATAAAAAAAGCTATTTACAGGTACAAAAAAGTGCGTATGGGAGACATAACATATGACACGTAAAAAAATCCTTGCCTTGCTTTACTGGCTATTTTTTATGGATTTTTTAGTGTTCATAGAATTCATAATTTCAAACGCACAGTACGTCACAAACTCAGACATCATCCACATCTTCAAGATGCTTTTCGCTCTACTAATGTGCAATTTTGTAGGAATTTTCTTCCACGCGCCACACAACTGTGAAGTGGCTCACCTGCGGCAGTGTTTTCAGATCAACACGACACTTCAAAATTAACGTTTCTTAATCTCACCTTAAGTCTTTATCTCTATCTCTGTCTCTGTCTCTGTCTCTGTCTCTGTCTCTGTCTCTGTCTCTGTCTCTGTCTCTGTCTCTGTCTCTGTCTCTGTCTCTGTCTCTGTCTCTGTCTCTGTCTCTGTCTCTGTCTCTGTCTCTGTCTCTGTCTCTGTCTCTGTCTCTGTCTCTGTCTCTGTCTCTGTCTCTGTCTCTGTCTCTGTCTCTGTCTCTGTCTCTGTCTCTGTCTCTGTCTCTGTCTCTGTCTCTGTCTCTGTCTCTGTCTCTGTCTCTGTCTCTGTCTCTGTCTCTGTCTCTGTCTCTGTCTCTGTCTCTGTCTCTGTCTCTGTCTCTGTCTCTGTCTCTGTCTCTGTCTCTGTCTCTGTCTCTGTCTCTGTCTCTGTCTCTGTCTCTGTCTCTGTCTCTGTCTCTGTCTCTGTCTCTGTCTCTGTCTCTGTCTCTGTCTCTGTCTCTGTCTCTGTCTCTGTCTCTGTCTCTGTCTCTGTCTCTGTCTCTGTCTCTGTCTCTGTCTCTGTCTCTGTCTCTGTCTCTGTCTCTGTCTCTGTCTCTGTCTCTGTCTCTGTCTCTGTCTCTGTCTCTGTCTCTGTCTCTGTCTCTGTCTCTGTCTCTGTCTCTGTCTCTGTCTCTGTCTCTGTCTCTGTCTCTGTCTCTGTCTCTGTCTCTGTCTCTGTCTCTGTCTCTGTCTCTGTCTCTGTCTCTGTCTCTGTCTCTGTCTCTGTCTCTGTCTCTGTCTCTGTCTCTGTCTCTGTCTCTGTCTCTGTCTCTGTCTCTGTCTCTGTCTCTGTCTCTGTCTCTGTCTCTGTCTCTGTCTCTGTCTCTGTCTCTGTCTCTGTCTCTGTCTCTGTCTCTGTCTCTGTCTCTGTCTCTGTCTCTGTCTCTGTCTCTGTCTCTGTCTCTGTCTCTGTCTCTGTCTCTGTCTCTGTCTCTGTCTCTGTCTCTGTCTCTGTCTCTGTCTCTGTCTCTGTCTCTGTCTCTGTCTCTGTCTCTGTCTCTGTCTCTGTCTCTGTCTCTGTCTCTGTCTCTGTCTCTGTCTCTGTCTCTGTCTCTGTCTCTGTCTCTGTCTCTGTCTCTGTCTCTGTCTCTGTCTCTGTCTCTGTCTCTGTCTCTGTCTCTGTCTCTGTCTCTGTCTCTGTCTCTGTCTCTGTCTCTGTCTCTGTCTCTGTCTCTGTCTCTGTCTCTGTCTCTGTCTCTGTCTCTGTCTCTGTCTCTGTCTCTGTCTCTGTCTCTGTCTCTGTCTCTGTCTCTGTCTCTGTCTCTGTCTCTGTCTCTGTCTCTGTCTCTGTCTCTGTCTCTGTCTCTGTCTCTGTCTCTGTCTCTGTCTCTGTCTCTGTCTCTGTCTCTGTCTCTGTCTCTGTCTCTGTCTCTGTCTCTGTCTCTGTCTCTGTCTCTGTCTCTGTCTCTGTCTCTGTCTCTGTCTCTGTCTCTGTCTCTGTCTCTGTCTCTGTCTCTGTCTCTGTCTCTGTCTCTGTCTCTGTCTCTGTCTCTGTCTCTGTCTCTGTCTCTGTCTCTGTCTCTGTCTCTGTCTCTGTCTCTGTCTCTGTCTCTGTCTCTGTCTCTGTCTCTGTCTCTGTCTCTGTCTCTGTCTCTGTCTCTGTCTCTGTCTCTGTCTCTGTCTCTGTCTCTGTCTCTGTCTCTGTCTCTGTCTCTGTCTCTGTCTCTGTCTCTGTCTCTGTCTCTGTCTCTGTCTCTGTCTCTGTCTCTGTCTCTGTCTCTGTCTCTGTCTCTGTCTCTGTCTCTGTCTCTGTCTCTGTCTCTGTCTCTGTCTCTGTCTCTGTCTCTGTCTCTGTCTCTGTCTCTGTCTCTGTCTCTGTCTCTGTCTCTGTCTCTGTCTCTGTCTCTGTCTCTGTCTCTGTCTCTGTCTCTGTCTCTGTCTCTGTCTCTGTCTCTGTCTCTGTCTCTGTCTCTGTCTCTGTCTCTGTCTCTGTCTCTGTCTCTGTCTCTGTCTCTGTCTCTGTCTCTGTCTCTGTCTCTGTCTCTGTCTCTGTCTCTGTCTCTGTCTCTGTCTCTGTCTCTGTCTCTGTCTCTGTCTCTGTCTCTGTCTCTGTCTCTGTCTCTCTGTCTCTGTCTCTGTCTCTCTGTCTCTGTCTCTGTCTCTCTGTCTCTGTCTCTCTGTCTCTGTCTCTCTGTCTCTGTCTCTGTCTCTGTCTCTCTGTCTCTGTCTCTCGGTCTCTGTCTCTGTCTCTGTCTCTGTCTCTGTCTCTGTCTCTGTCTCTGTCTCTGTCTCTGTCTCTGTCTCTGTCTCTGTCTCTGTCTCTGTCTCTGTCTCTGTCTCTGTCTCTGTCTCTCTGTCTCTGTCTCTCTGTCTCTGTCTCTGTCTCTGTCTCTGTCTCTGTCTCTCTGTCTCTGTCTCTGTCTCTGTCTCTGTCTCTGTCTCTGTCTCTGTCTCTCTGTCTCTGTCTCTGTCTCTGTCTCTGTCTCTGTCTCTGTCTCTGTCTCTGTCTCTGTCTCTGTCTCTGTCTCTGTCTCTGTCTCTGTCTCTGTCTCTGTCTCTGTCTCTGTCTCTGTCTCTGTCTCTGTCTCTGTCTCTGTCTCTGTCTCTCTGTCTCTGTCTCTCTGTCTCTGTCTCTCTGTCTCTGTCTCTGTCTCTGTCTCTGTCTCTGTCTCTCTGTCTCTGTCTCTGTCTCTGTCTCTGTCTCTGTCTCTGTCTCTCTGTCTCTGTCTCTGTCTCTCTGTCTCTGTCTCTCTGTCTCTGTCTCTCTGTCTCTGTCTCTCTGTCTCTGTCTCTGTCTCTGTCTCTGTCTCTGTCTCTGTCTCTGTCTCTGTCTCTGTCTCTGTCTCTGTCTCTGTCTCTGTCTCTGTCTCTGTCTCTGTCTCTGTCTCTCTGTCTCTGTCTCTGTCTCTGTCTCTGTCTCTGTCTCTGTCTCTGTCTCTGTCTCTGTCTCTGTCTCTGTCTCTGTCTCTGTCTCTCTGTCTCTGTCTCTGTCTCTCTGTCTCTGTCTCTCTGTCTCTGTCTCTGTCTCTGTCTCTGTCTCTGTCTCTGTCTCTGTCTCTGTCTCTGTCTCTGTCTCTGTCTCTGTCTCTGTCTCTGTCTCTGTCTCTGTCTCTGTCTCTGTCTCTGTCTCTGTCTCTGTCTCTGTCTCTGTCTCTGTCTCTGTCTCTGTCTCTGTCTCTGTCTCTGTCTCTGTCTCTGTCTCTGTCTCTGTCTCTGTCTCTGTCTCTGTCTCTGTCTCTGTCTCTGTCTCTGTCTCTGTCTCTGTCTCTGTCTCTGTCTCTGTCTCTGTCTCTGTCTCTGTCTCTGTCTCTGTCTCTGTCTCTGTCTCTGTCTCTGTCTCTGTCTCTGTCTCTGTCTCTGTCTCTGTCTCTGTCTCTGTCTCTGTCTCTGTCTCTGTCTCTGTCTCTGTCTCTGTCTCTGTCTCTGTCTCTGTCTCTGTCTCTGTCTCTGTCTCTGTCTCTGTCTCTGTCTCTGTCTCTGTCTCTGTCTCTGTCTCTGTCTCTGTCTCTGTCTCTGTCTCTGTCTCTGTCTCTGTCTCTGTCTCTGTCTCTGTCTCTGTCTCTGTCTCTGTCTCTGTCTCTGTCTCTGTCTCTGTCTCTGTCTCTGTCTCTGTCTCTGTCTCTGTCTCTGTCTCTGTCTCTGTCTCTGTCTCTGTCTCTGTCTCTGTCTCTGTCTCTGTCTCTGTCTCTGTCTCTGTCTCTGTCTCTGTCTCTGTCTCTGTCTCTGTCTCTGTCTCTGTCTCTGTCTCTGTCTCTGTCTCTGTCTCTGTCTCTGTCTCTGTCTCTGTCTCTGTCTCTGTCTCTGTCTCTGTCTCTGTCTCTGTCTCTGTCTCTGTCTCTGTCTCTGTCTCTGTCTCTGTCTCTGTCTCTGTCTCTGTCTCTGTCTCTGTCTCTGTCTCTGTCTCTGTCTCTGTCTCTGTCTCTGTCTCTGTCTCTGTCTCTGTCTCTGTCTCTGTCTCTGTCTCTGTCTCTGTCTCTGTCTCTGTCTCTGTCTCTGTCTCTGTCTCTGTCTCTGTCTCTGTCTCTGTCTCTGTCTCTGTCTCTGTCTCTGTCTCTGTCTCTGTCTCTGTCTCTGTCTCTGTCTCTGTCTCTGTCTCTGTCTCTGTCTCTGTCTCTGTCTCTGTCTCTGTCTCTGTCTCTGTCTCTGTCTCTGTCTCTGTCTCTGTCTCTGTCTCTGTCTCTGTCTCTGTCTCTGTCTCGGAACCGTGCTCCGCTAGTTTTGATACACTATAAAGTTATTAGATTTTTATTTTCATCATCCTCTTATTGAATCATAAGCAAGATAAGTTACTTCCATATAGCATGGCCGGTAGACGGAACCAAGAAGTCTAATGCTAAAACACTCCGTTCCCAGATAATATCGAATCCCAAGATAATACTGAATTCTAGAGGCATTGCATATTGAGTAGCGGAACTGGTGATTATCAAAGTGAGGCAACAATAATATTAAATATTTCATTTTGTCGAGTGAGAATCGAACCCACAAACTATCGCGCAAAGCGTTGTGTTTAGCTCCGTCTTTCTCCGTTAAACGTGCACAGCATTGTGTGATGTCAATGGTCAAAAAATGAGAACAGTGTATTGACACTAGGTTCCGAATACCTACTCTTCTATATTGCAGGATACAGCAAAAAAAATTTTATATCCTTGACGTTAATTAATACCTTGATAAAGTTACTTTGCATTAAAATGTAATCATTCTAAAACTACGCGTACATGCGAAAAATAAAGATGAGATTTTAGACAGTTTCCGTTCTTGAGCTCACTTAGCAAATGATATATGTACCCTACGGACGTGTTCCTCTAAATAACAAGATATTTCAACTTTCAGCTTCACGTGCTTAAATTATTATAGATGTTTCTTTAAGTTAAGTTTATTACGCTTTTTCAAATAAAATACCCAAAATTGGAGCTTACGGCTATAAGGTTGAAGTTTATGGTTTTGTAAAGGGTAAAGTCGCCCTTTGGGTATTTTATATAGCATAAGAATATTAGTTTATTGTTAGTTTTATTTTGTAGTTTATTTGTAAGTTATAATTTGATCCGTAGTATTTTTATAAAAAAGTATTTCTTATATTAATAAGTATAAAAAAAGCTATTTACAGGTACAAAAAAGTGCGTGACATAACATATGACACGTAAAAAAATCCTTGCCTTGCTTTACTGGCTATTTTTTATGGATTTTTTAGTGTTCATAGAATTCATAATTTCAAACGCACAGTACGTCACAAACTCAGACATCATCCACATCTTCAAGATGCTTTTCGCTCTACTAATGTGCAATTTTGTAGGAATTTTCTTCCACGCGCCACACAACTGTGAAGTGGCTCACCTGCGGCAGTGTTTTCAGATCAACACGACACTTCAAAATTAACGTTTCTTAATCTCACCTTAAGTCTTTATCTCTATCTCTGTCTCTGTCTCTGTCTCTGTCTCTGTCTCTGTCTCTGTCTCTGTCTCTGTCTCTGTCTCTGTCTCTCTGTCTCTCTGTCTCTGTCTCTGTCTCTGTCTCTGTCTCTGTCTCTGTCTCTGTCTCTGTCTCTGTCTCTGTCTCTGTCTCTGTCTCTGTCTCTGTCTCTGTCTCTGTCTCTGTCTCTGTCTCTGTCTCTGTCTCTGTCTCTGTCTCTGTCTCTGTCTCTGTCTCTGTCTCTGTCTCTGTCTCTGTCTCTGTCTCTGTCTCTGTCTCTGTCTCTGTCTCTGTCTCTGTCTCTGTCTCTGTCTCTGTCTCTGTCTCTGTCTCTGTCTCTGTCTCTGTCTCTGTCTCTGTCTCTGTCTCTGTCTCTGTCTCTGTCTCTGTCTCTGTCTCTGTCTCTGTCTCTGTCTCTGTCTCTGTCTCTGTCTCTGTCTCTGTCTCTGTCTCTGTCTCTGTCTCTGTCTCTGTCTCTGTCTCTGTCTCTGTCTCTGTCTCTGTCTCTGTCTCTGTCTCTGTCTCTGTCTCTGTCTCTGTCTCTGTCTCTGTCTCTGTCTCTGTCTCTGTCTCTGTCTCTGTCTCTGTCTCTGTCTCTGTCTCTGTCTCTGTCTCTGTCTCTGTCTCTGTCTCTGTCTCGGAACCGTGCTC